>JAWNZC010000087.1:5297500-5345000 GCA_035771165.1 Paragorgia papillata
TTCCTTCCTTCCTTCCTTCCTTCCTTCCTTCCTTCCTTTTCTCCCTTCCTTCCTTCCTTCCTTCCTTCCTTTTCTCCCTCCCTCCCTCCGTCCCTCCGTCCATCCGTCCTCCCTCCCTCCCTCCCTACCTCCCTCCCTCCCTCCCTCCCTCCCTCCCTCCCTCCCTCCCTCCCTCCCTCCCTCCCTCCCTCCCTCCCTCCCTCTCTCCCTCTCTCTCTCTCTTCCTTCCCTTCAGAATCACAGGCAATTCCTTTTTATTATCTTTCTTCTAGCTTAGCGATGCATATGGACCTCAATAGAATGTTAGTGAAAGCAGAATCACTTTTCTTGAGTTATTGTCGTAATTCCGTAACGGATTGCTTCCAAGTTGTTGAACTGGAGTAGTAGACTTACTCTGGACTACATACACAAAGGACAAAGGTGCTCTAGTATAGTCTATTTAATGTACATTATTTTATAAATGTAAAATTATTAAATTTTTGGACCAAAAACAACTGTTCCAAGCCAGGCGAAGTCTAGCCTTTGTAGCAGGCGTTACACGTGGCCGTTTGGGATACTGGGCTTCCTTAAGCCCGCAGAAACGCCCGCTACGCAGGCTAGGCGAAGTCGTAAGAGAGGTTTCACTTTCATATACGTTCATGAAGTAAAAGAACGCAGAAAATGGGTCTGAACCGCAGGCAGGAATGGAACTTAAGGTTAATTAATATATCTTATTAGATGTTTTGGTGTGTAGTATCGCTGTATACTTTTTACGAGTTGTGCCGTGTAAACAACGAGTAAAAATGTACAGCGATACTACACAACAAAACATATTATAAGAGATTTATTATACAACTGCTCTGATCAACAAATTTTTATGGAAAAAGAAAACTCTAAAAAGGCCAGAGAAGTAGCGTGACTTGCTCCAGGACAAAATAACAAGCATACACGAAGTAGTCTCCCGTATGATAAATTTGATTAGCTAACAATCCAAATAACCAGTGCAAATAACTAACTATCCAAATATCGCTGTATATTTGCACTCATTTTTAGCGTTATTTGGACAGTTTTTAATGCAGTTGTATAATAAAACACATTATCGAACGACTTTATACGGAGTATTGGTGGCGGTGGTTAGCGCCTGTGTCTTTTACCTCTGCGAAGAGTGTTTCCAGTTTGACTTTAAAAACAGACATTAAGACAATATGCTGGGTAACCGCAACAGCTAGTGCCAATAGGAGAATTTCAGGGTATTGCGCGCGCATCGTTTTGCAAAGAAATTGGCCGGCTCTTGGCGGGCTCCCCACAAAGTAAGCAATGGCAAACAGACTTGTTAGCCAACCAACAACAGCAGAATAACGGTGTTAAACATCCAAAAACTGTATCTATACCTTGTTGATTTTAAATAGTATGTTTACTTTCAGTGGAGCTTGCCAGTTGTTTTTTTTTAAATTATGCACGCGCAATACCCTGAAACTCGCCTGTTACTGCGGCCCCAAAATAAGTACGATTTAACAGTTACTTAAAAAATACACAACGATATACAACATTAAATACATTAAATTTACTACGATATCTACTAAAAGCAACACGATAGTGGGTTCACAAGGCTTCGAGCTGTGTTGCATTTTAAACATATGCTTTTTCCATGTTCGTGGGTTGCCTACGTCATATGTGTCGTTAAGTGCGCTGATGTAGTAGTTGAATAGTAACTTCTTGAAGTTTGAGAGTGTGATGGTTTTTTGTTGTAATAGCTTTTGGTAGTATATTCCATGACTCTACCAAACACCACAGGTTTACTCTGGGTACTCTGGTTTCCTTCTGTAGTAACACTGAATCAGTGAGGGATGATCCTTACTGGACCTCTAGAGAGAACAGTTTAGGTATGACTGATAGAGTTATCCAATATAAATAAAGTTAGTTTAGTTTACTCTGGTTTCCTTCTGTAGTAACACTGGATCAATGAGGGATGATCCTTACTGGACCTCTAGAGAGAACAGTTTAGATATGACTGATAGAGTTATCCAGTATACATAAGGTTAGTTTAGTTTACTCCGGTTTCCTTCTGTAGTAACACTGGACCAATGCGGGATGGTTCTTACTGGACCTCTAGAGAGAACAGTTTAGATATGACTGACAGAGTTATCCAGTATAAATAAAGTTAGTTTAGTTTACTCTGGTTTCCTCCTGTAGTAACACTGGATCAGTGAAGGATGGTCCTTACTGGACCTCTAGAGAAACAGTTTAGATATGACTGGTAGAGTTATCCAATATAAATAAAGTTAGTTTAGTTTACTCTGGTTTCCCTCTGTAGTAACACTGGATCAATGAAGGATGGTTCTTACTGGACCTCTAGAGAGAACAGTTTAGATATGACTGATAGAGTTATCCAGTATAAATAAAGTTAGTTAATTTACTCTGGTTTCCTTCTGTAGTAACACTGGATCAATGAGGGATGGTCCTTACTGGGGAACAGTTTAGATATGACTGATAGAGTTATCTAGTTGAGTTTAGTTGCGTAGAACATGTCTTTGTTTCTGTTGTTTTCGGCAAGCCCAACCGCCAAAAGGAAATTGCTTTTTCAAGTGATAAAGAATTTTGGCACTCGTTTTCGGATATGACGAATTTTTAGTACCAAGATGGCCGCTACATTATCGATTTTTTACTTGCCAGCAGTTTGCTTAACTATCGATACTGTACTTTGATATCACAATTTGAAACGGTTAGATTATCTCACTGGTAATTAGAAGGTTACAGGTTGTACACATATGTAACCTTCACTCACCATCTGAGTTCGTGTAGCTCAATGGATAGAGTGTCTCACTGGTCATCAGAAGGTTACGGTATACACATATGTAACCTTCACTTATAATAAGTAAATTCAATACATTATATATAGAGAGCTATACAAATGTTTTATTTAAGTGCGATTAATGCACACATTTCTTTTTGTCTCTCAACTATATACACTTATTTGGCCGAATGCCTTGATAGTATTTTCGAAAAAAGGCCAATCTTCGTGTCACGGTCTTTTTTGTGAGAGTGTAATCTGGCTGAATCTCGATGCTGAAGACGAGAAGTCTGATATTCTTTCTCTTGACAATCTGATTCCCAAGCCGAAGGAAAACGAGACACGACATTTAGGTCTGTTTCTGATTTCCGTTTTCTTCCTAATTCTTGCGATAGTGTTGCTTCATTAAGACGAGGGTTGTCTATAGAAGTTTTTCTAATCGTGTCGACATTATTTGTGCAATCATGCAAAGCCGCGCCACACGACATTGCTCTCCGTAAACTCTCCCCACGATTCCCTTTTCTGCGTTTTCTGCGAAAGCTCTGTCTTCCCAAACTGGATTTTTTGCTGTGGGAGACAGAGTAAGTCTGTGTGCTTGGCTCGTTGGTTGCTTCAGGAAGATTATAACTACCGCGTGGCGAAACAAGGGATTCCGAGTAGGCCGACTAAAAGCCATCAAAAAGTTCGTAGATGCTTTATTTGTGATCTTCATACATGACAGGGTAGTACAACTGTTCAGTTCAATCTGATCTAGCTTAATAGACGTAAGCTGATCGAATGGCAAGAAGCTTAACGGCGCGGAGTCGTTATCTGGCTTGCCTTCAAACGAAATCAAACCACTTGACGTTAGAACGAAGTATTTCATTTTCGGGCTCTTGAACACACCACGATAAAATCTGATAATATAACCTTGCTTTATAGCAATCTGTTTCCAACAGCCTACATCACTATACTCGTAATCCATAGTCTTGACTATATGGCTGGGCTGTATCGCTCTATATTCACCGCTATACAAGTGCTTGCTTGGATTAAGAGCCAGTCGTGAGTAGGGTCTCGTTTGTCTTCGATTATATAGTGCATCGAATGAATTATTGATAACATTATTATTCCATGTAAGGTTAGTTAAGAAGTTAGCACTTCATTTTTCAAGGACCTCGTGTTATCCGTCGGAAATACAAACGACAAGGCCGCCAAATATTGGCACGCTCTTGCTAAAAACAGAATCTCAACTCTATATAGTATACTGACGTTCATTAAAATAGTTACGACTTGATTTGTAAGGAGCTTTTGGTTCCTATTTTGAAGTAACTGAAACGGATAAGATACTAATATTTATTTATTACCATTATCTATTTGGGTGTTGCGTTTTGAAGTGTACATGTATTTAAAGGGCTTATGCAGCGAAAAATAAGTTCGGGAGAGACTCTCTTATTTCAAAGAACTTTTGAAGTTATAAAGATTGACGTTTGCAGCTCTTCCGTATCTCACTTCGTTCTTTAGATATTGAGATTTGTTTTATATATAATAACATCACTTAGACGTCACACTGTATAATGACTTGTTGGAAAATCTTGAATATCATATGTTAACAATATGTAAAGTTAAATATTTTTAGAATGCATGCGTCAATATCTGCTCAAATATTATATCAAATTCTAGATAATTAACTAGAATTAATTTAAATTAATTTGAATTACCTAGTCTATCCAGTTCCGTCGAGTGAAATGCCAAATATGACTTGTAATAAACTTAATAATATACATGAAAAAATATCTCGACTGTGATTGGCTGATTCCAGTGCAGTTAATCCCAAACCAGAGTGCAGAATTGTGTTATCACAGTGCAAAAATCTGTTATCACAGTGCAAAAATCTGTTATCACAGTGCAAAAATCTGTTATCACAGTGCAAAAATCTGTAATCACAGTGCAAAAATCTGTAATCACAGTGCAAAAATCTGTTATCACTAAGAACCAATCAAATTGATTGTACAGCGGATTTTTCCCGACACAAAACAAACAAAGATGGCGGCCAAGATTCTTCGGTTTTGGGGATAATTTGTTCAAATTTGAAGCTAGTTATGCTTTAATATTGCCAAGTGAAGTACCTACAAGAAGACCAGAAGCTTCTTTATGCCTCGAGTAAACTTTTTCAAGTAGAAAAGGAAGCGAAACTTTTTTTAACAAATATGCGAGGAGTGGACGGCTAAACACGTACGTTAAAATGTTAGTACAGTTGTTTTGAACATTTTTTCATGTATATTATTAATAAGTAATAGCATGGTTTCTCGTGCAATTTGGAAAAACATGCACTCGTGAGTTTTTCAAATACTTCAAATAGCACTCGTCCTTCGGACTCGTGCTATTTTGACAGTATTTGAAAAACTCACTCGTGCATGTTTTTTTTCCAAATTGCACTCGAAACCATGCTATTACCTATACAAATTTAATCGTAATCTTTCTTCGATTTCTATTAAATACTGATTAATTAAATATATAAATTAAATATAAATAATATAATAAATATATGAAATAATAAATATTTATTTCTTTAATATGTTTTTATGAATTATTAATAATTTCTAAACAGCTTTGCTTTGTCATAAACTAAATTAAACGACAAAATCTTGTCGAAAAATTGAGAGTTGTTAAAAAATATAAGCTTCTAAAATTTTAAAAGTTTACTTCCGAAGACGTCAGTATTTTATTCCGGTTTTTTTAAAGTTTGAAAATGTTTTGTTCTAATGTATATTTAGCTTGATTTTATATATAAATAGACTCTTAAGTAGATTAATACTTTGCTTTCAAGTAATAATGAAAAACACCCTTTTAAAACTCTACTCTACTCTACTCTACTCCACGCCACTCCACTCCACTCCACTCCACTCCACTCCACGCCACGCCACGCCACGCCACGCCACGCCACGCCACGCCACGCCACGCCACGCCACGCCACGCCACGCCACGCCACGCCACGCCACGCCACGCCACGCCACGCCACGCCACGCCACTCCACTCCACTCCACTCCACTCCACTCCACTCCACTCCACTCCACTCCACTCCACTCCACTCCACTCCACTCTACTCTACTCTACTCTACTCTACTCTACTCTACTCTACCCAGTACTCCACTCAACTCTACCCTACCCTACCCTACCCTACTCTACCCTACCCTTCTCTACCCTACCCTACCCTACTCTACCCTACCCTACTCTACCCTACCCTACTCTACCCTACCCTACCCTACTCTACCCTACCCTAGTCTACCCTACCCTACTCTACCCTACCCTGCCCTACCCTACTCTACCCTACCCTATCCCACCCTACTCTACTCCACTCCTGTATGTATATGTATATAAATATGTTAATCATATGTGAGTGATGCCAACTTTAGTCGAATGGCGTGATTTTTAACGTCATGGCTATCACTCAATAGAGCGTCATTGCTCAAGTGTGCTTCATTTCAACGTCATAAGTTCGCCTTGTTGACAAAGAAATAGTTTGCAGCTCAGAATAAACAAAGTACTTGAACTTAGAAGTGGTTGAATATATTAATCCCTTCGAGAAGTCACACAAGGTCCCTTGCATATTTGAACACTAGAAATAAACCTGTTTAAAAATCTTTAATATTAAACCAATTTTTTTTCGACTATAACGTATACAACATGTCTGAGAAAGTTGCTCGTCTAGGTTAGAGTAGTCTTGAGAAAGACTGTTTGTGGTGGTAGTGACTGACGTTTCGACGGCCTCAGCGGCGGTCATCTTCAGAGTCAAGTCCACAAACAGTTTTTCTCAAGACTACTCTAACCTAGACGAGCAACTTTCTCAAACATGTATAATACTCCTGGGTTCAAACCATTTACTTTATAACGTATACCTTAAAGATTATTTTTAACTTAGTCTATAAGTTTTTTTATATGTTTTTGTGTTGTTTTTGTTAAATCTTTGTCACTTTCTGATAGGGAGATTGTTTAAAGTTATCTTCATCTTCATGCCTTTTTCTTCTGCGAAAAGGACACGCTAAGACGTGACTCCGTGTTGACGACGTGTCCCTAGTTTGACGTCATTTCCTGTCATGAATAGTAAACCAACTTTAGCAGAAGTAAAAGACATCAAGATGAAACTTTAGTTGATGATAATATTAAACAATTTCTATATCAGAAAGTGACAAAGATTATAAATATATTTCAAAAATGCATTAATAATTCATGAGGAAAACACAAAGGAAAATCATGACCGTGACATGTCTCTATACGTGATAGACACGCTCGCTATTTTCGATGAACTTTTTCTTCAGACAACTTCAATTTTCAAAATTGATTAATATATGAGTAGTTTTTGAAGCCATTTAAAACATTCGCAGTACGTGTTTTAAATAGTACATAAAGCTTCACTGTCAGTCAGTCAGTCAGTCAGTCAGTCAGTCAGTCAGTCAGTCAGTCAGTCAGTCAGTCAGTCAGTCAGTCAGTCAGTCAGTCAGTCAGTCAGTCAGTCAGTCAGTCAGTCAGTCAGTCTGTCTGTCTGTCTGTCTGTCTGTCTGTCTGTCTGTCTGTCTGTCTGTCTGTCTGTCTGTCAATCACCAGGATATCTCAAAAAGTATTGAAGAAGTTGATACAGTGATCAAGGACCATTTTGTCATCATAAATGGACAAGTGCACCCAAGCCTTTTATTTACATACATATACGTCTGGTATGAATGGCTTGCTACTGTCGTGGCAATAGAAGCGTTCCTAAAATATCGTTGCAATATATTCCTCAAGTTGACCAATTCATTTGATGAAAATTATTGCTAACTTCCTGTTTTGAATTTGATTGGTTTCTGGTTTTTAAACAACCAATAAGAAACAGGATTATTTGCCAAACACCAATCAAATTTAAAACAGGAAGTTGTCAACGAATCTTATCAAATGAATTGTTCAACTTGAGGAATATACTGCAGCAACATTTTTAGGAACGCTTCTATTGCCACGACAGTAAATCTAATCCATAATACCAAGCTAGCTATATATGTCCGCATTTTGTTTATATACATATAAGTTTTGTAAGTTTATTAAGTTTAAGAATGGCTTGCTTAAATATAATCTAAAATACCATGTTAGCTAAGCAAGTATTTTGTATATAGTTTTGCATAATGACATAGCCCTTTCTAAAAACAAATAGGTACGCAATGCGTACGTGCGGATACTGGTATTTATTTGACGTGAGAGTCTAAGATAACTAATTGTGGATTGTAAATTCAATTTAATGCAAACATACCAAAACATACTGAAAATACTAGAGAATCTTATGACATATATAAGGGCCCAGCACAAAACGCGAGGTAGTTGTATTATTCAAAATATTTATTTAGACGTAATGTTTGGTTGTATTACTAATTACAACATGTTCAGAGGCTAAATTACTATTTCAGTGAATCTAAATATTTAAATTTTCATGACATTCAATTACCTATCTATTATTATTATTATTATTATTATTATTATTATTATTATTATTATTATTATTATTATTATTATTATTATTATTATTATTATTATTATTTGTATTACTCGGGCTACCACGAGTAGCCCAGTCTAGGTTTCGGTGGCGTTTCGGTATTGTTTTTCTGCTCGACAAATTGCAATTATTGCATCATCCCGATAGGCTTTGCGAACCACGCGGTGTGCTATAGATCTTTGCTCCGTCTTGAAGCTTTTAGAAGATCACAAGTGACTTTAGAACACTGTTACTAATCAGTCATGTCGCTGAAAATTGTGCTCACTACGTTTACAACTGCATATCTCGATGGCGGCAAATGTACACTAAACGGTGCTGAGCTATTTACAGTATATTTAGATCTGGGTTAATATTCCGCTGTCTCGATCAAGACAAACTGATTATAAACGATTTATATGATTTATTGAATTTTATTACTGAAAAGTATTACTCATGCTCATAATTTGATAAATTGCTGACTCTTGAAAACTATCTGCAAGATGAGCGAGACGTAAACGTTGAAAACAGAATTGACAAATTGACAACTTGCAAAGTCCCTATAATCGCATTAAAAAATAGGATACTTATATCGCTTAATTAACATCTCGGCCCAGCGCTTATCATGTTAACACTTCAAACATTAATTCAAAAGCTATTCAGGTTTCAGAAATATTGATTTGAACGGTTTAACACTCTTGTCTGAGCAAAAACGCTATAAATTGACTGCACCCTTCTGCCTTCTTTTCCCCTTCAACATGTACTCTTACGTCTCACCTATAGAAATAACAATAATCGTTAATTTCTAACGATTAACCCCAATCTCTAACGCCTAATACTAAAATATTTGAACTCGCGTTTAGTTAAATCGGCAAAAACAGGAAACGCGGACGCTAATCGCACTTTTAAACAATATGATATTTTTATGTTTTATATGTCTATGTTTTAGACTCTAGTAACACATGCATTGATGAGTCTCAATATATCAATGTTCGACGCGTTTTTTGAGTAAGTATTGAATACGTCTACATGTAACATAAAAAGTCCCAAACACGGTGGATTTCTGCGTGTAAACTTATAGCTAAAACATCTTGGCCGAGCGCCTAACACGTAAACACTTGAAACATTTAATAGTTAAAAGGGCATTCAGATTTCAGAAAGATCTTTAATCCGAAGCCAAACAAGCGCTCACACTGTTTCTTCGTCCTTGGAAAGCTTGTCGTTTAGGCGACAAAGTCGAAACGCGTTACGGAATTATTATAGTATAAACACCTTGTATGGTTTGATTATGTGATGCTGAGATGAACACGAGAAAGTATTGCATGTGTAACGTTGGTCCAGAACACACAAGAGTAACTAGAATTTCTAAGTTTTAATCAACATTCGTGCCGTCACAGTCTCATCTCGTCTGACGTTATCTGTCTTAATCACACTCTCTCAAATCAATCATACGTCATAATCCATTCCTAGTATTATTATTTAATATATAATTAGATCAATTAACTGTAACATATACGTTACATTCCTCCCCCCTTATTTAGAGACACGTCCCGTGTCCTCGCTTAAAATTCCTTTCACGATACTGGCATAAGTGATAGTATCCACCTCGTAATCAGCGTGCCAGTGAGGAGGTCGGATTACTCGGCGTTGTCGAACTCGGTTCATTTCTTCATGTTGTTCATTTTCTTCACCTGCAGCTATTTCAGACGGTTCTGCTTGTGCTGGCAACTGCACCGCATCATCTGGGTTTGGTACCTGCACCCCATCATCCGGATCTGGTAACTGCACCACATCATCGTTGCTCTCATCTTCCAATTCGTTGTCGCGCTGAGCTGGTGTGTCGTGGTTAGTCTCCAATAAGGATGCTCTCTCACCAGGTATAGAGGGTGGAGTATCACAAGGTTTTAACCGGTTAAAGTGAACCACTGGACGAGCTCTTGTCCCCTCGCGCTGGATACGATACACCACATGTGTTATGCGTTTTACCACGACAAAAGGGCCAGTCCAGGGACGATGGAAGTTTGGTTTTAAACCCCTCTTGACGGCTGGATTGTGAAGCCAGACTCGGTCTCCAACTTTGTATCGGCCACCAACTGCTCGTTGATCGTACCGGTCTTTCTGCCGACCTTGTACAAACCCCGTCCTTTTCCGTACTTGCTCGTAGGCTTCCTCCAGGTGTTGTTTGAGTTGTACAACATACTCGGTGGTCTCCTTCATCGTGTTAGGATCTCTACCAAACATCAAATCGATGGGGAGTCGAATCTCTCTCCCAAACATCAAGTGGAATGGCGTGTAACCAGTGGATTCTTGCACACTGGAACGGTAGGCCAACATAGTGGTGGGGAGATGATCATCCCAAGAAGTCTCATCCTCTGCAACGCGTATGCTCAGCATCCCAATTAGTGTCCGGTTGAAGCACTCCACGAGTCCATCTGACTGTGGGTGGTAGGGGGTGGTGCAAGTCTTTTCCATGCCAAGAAGATTGCACATTTCCTTAAAGATCTTTGACTCAAAATTACGTCCCTGGTCGGAGTGAATGTGCATTGGGACTCCGAACCGACAAATCCATTCGTTGACTAGCACTCGTGCTATGGATTCAGCTTCTTGGTTCGCAAGAGGGTAGGCTTCGGGCCATCTAGTAAAGTAGTCAGAAACCACGAGTATGTACTTGTTTCCATGTTTAACAATTAGTCACCGAAGTCGAGGTGACTATCGGTGAATATTTACCGAGCCGCGGAGCGGCGAGGTAAATACACCGATAGTCACCAAGACTGAGGTGACTAATTGTTTTAGTATAATTTTAGAGGTTGATAAAAAACCAATCACGTTGAAACAAAAACTTTTAAACAACTGCTTTCATTTTAACAGTGGTGATTCTGTTTATTCACAGACGATGTTAGCAAGCCACAATCTTTGTCAGTAAATAATTTCAAAAAAGAGTAAACAACTTCCTACTTTGGAATTGAACTTGTACATACATTCAAATATATGCTAAAAAGACTTTTATTCTGGTGTTTTGGATCCTGTGTTACGGCTTTTTTGCACTTAATTATTCATGTTCAATATGTTCTTCACTCATGACGAAGTTTTCGCCACATCGCTACGACCAAAACCTAGCCAAAACATACAAAAAATACGAAGAAATATAGAAAATATACTTCCTTACCTTTATAAAGTTTTGTTTTTACGATATTTGATATCCACAACATCTCAGTGATAAATGTTTTCAGTATTATGCTATTTTGTTTGTCTCAAAAACTACAGACCCCATTTTGAAAAAGAAAATCAACAGTTCAATGAATCAACAAATTCTAAAATCTCATACTTCAAAATGACAACTCCGAGGGGGAGACTGAAACGAGTAAAGTCAGTGCAGTGTTGAATAAGTACCAGTCTCTTTTCCAAAACTACTTTTGAAGAACAATTTCTTGTGATGTAATAGTCACCGCGCTAGGCGGTGACTATCACCTCAGATTCACCGCTGAGCGGACCAATCAGAAAGCTGGAAAGCCTCTTTTCCACTATGAAATTATACTAATGGGTAATAGGTAACGGACCCACAATATCTAGTGCCACCCTCTCCATTGGAAATCCGGTACGAACAGGCACCAACGGTGCTTGGTTTGGTCTTGCTGGAGATTTACGTTTAGCGCATTCAGGACACTGACGGCACCACAGTTCGATGTCTTCCCTCAACCCTATCCAATAAAACCGTTCTCTTGCCTTCCCTACGGTTTTAGTCACGCCAAGATGCCCTCCTGCTACTCCATCGTGCAATTCTTTGATAACGACAAGGACAAGTTCTCGTGGTACCACTATTTGCTTTAGGATTCTCTTCCCATCTCTATCTTCCCAGTGTCGATGAACCACAACGTTTTCCAGGAACAACTGATCCCACTGAGCCCAATAGCCACGATTTCTCAGTCCAGAGCCGGACATTTCTTCAACAGTAGGGCGGTCCTTCCCTGCCAGTAAACGACGTCGAATAGGTCCTAGTTGTGGATCTCCTTCCTGAGCTGATTGTATGGTTGTTAGTGTCCCATCATCGAGAGACTCCCCGGAAGCCCCACCCTCTGGCGGTGACATATGGACGGCATGAACGTTATGTGGGTCACCACATTGATCACAAGGTCGTCCCGACAGGGCATCAGCGTTGCTGTGTCTTGTTCCCGGTCGGTGTTCGGCTTGAAAATGATACTCTTGCAGTTGCTCCAACCACCGAGCCACCTGTCCTTCGGGCTCCTTGAACCGTTGTAACCACTGCAGTGCCGCGTGATCTGTTCGAACAACAAAAGGCCGTCCGAGTAAATAGCATCGGAAATGACGAGTAAAGGTAACCACCGCGAGCATTTCCCGGCGAGTCACGCAGTAATTTCTTTCTGCTTTGGTCAATGTCCTGCTTCCATAGCCAATCACTCTCTCTTTACCGTCTTGTATCTGGGACAGAACTGCACCAATACCACGATCACTAGCGTCGGTGTCGAGGATGAATGGGTCTGAGTACCTCGGGTACGCTAGGATGGGCGCGCAAACTAATCGCCGCTTCAATTCTCTAAAAGCATCGTCAGCTTCTTCGCTCCATCGATATTCGGTCTTCTTTTCGGTAAGACGATGTAATGGACTAGCGATTTTGGCGAAATCTTTAATGAACCGTCTGTAATATGACGCGAGACCCAAAAAGCTTCGCAACTCACCCGGGTTCGTAGGGACTGGCCAGGAAGCAACTCTTTCGGTTTTCTCGGGGTCGGCAGCCACCCCATCTTGTTTGACCACATGCCCCAAAAAGGTTACTTCGCGCCGACACGGACGACACTTCTTCGGTTTCAGCTTAAGCCCCGCCCCACGAAATCTCTCGAACACAGATTGTAAGCATTCCAGATGCTCGTCAAATGTTCGTCCAAAGACGACGACATCATCTAAATAAGCCAAACACGATTCCCACGTAATTCCGGCTAACACCAACTCCATCAGGCATGGAAAGGTGCTCGGGGCGTTACACAACCCAAAGGGCATTACTCGAAATTCGTACAACCCTTGAGGTGTAACGAATGCAGACTTCTCCCGATCTTGGGGGTCAAGCTCCACTTGCCAGTAGCCACTCGCCAGATCTAGCGTTGAGAACCAAGGGAATCCCGAATGTCGTCCACACGGGGCAAAGGGAAGGAATCTTTACGCGTGACGTTGTTTAGACGTCGATAGTCGACGCAGAATCTTGTCGTCCCATCTTTCTTCCGCACGAGAACAATTGGTGATGCCCATGGTGATTGGGATGGTTGAACGACTCCTTGCTGCTGCATCTCATCCACCATGCGACTGACTTCGGACCTTTGGTGGGGTGCTACTCGACGAGCTCTTTGACGGATTGGAGAAGCATCTCCAGTACTGATCTTGTGGTACACTTTATTGGTTCGCCCCAAATCGCCGTCACCTGTGGAAAATATATCTTCAAAGTCGTCTACAAGCTGAGTTAGCTTGGTTTGTTGATCGTTCGTGAGCCCCAAGTCCTCTATCTCCTTTGAAATGTTCTCCTTGGCGCTGTGATCTCTTGACCTTCGAGACTGAACTGGGACTTGCATTGACGTGGCTGACTTCTATGAATGTATCGTCAGGTTGGTCAGTGCTGGCCTTCGAACCACATAATGGGTGGAAGTTTCCCACGCTTAGGTTTCTATAAAGAGTTACCGGCGTCTCCGACAAATTAGCAATACGTATTGGCATTATTCCCTGCGAAGGTCGTGCCACAATTCTCGTTGCCAAGACTTGGTGTTTTGATTCGAAACCGTCCTTAACTTTGAAAACGACAGGAAAATCAGTGCTATTGTCTCCATCAATCTGTACAATGGCTGGAAGAACCATTTTTGCGTTAGGTCGCACCACTACTGTGTCTTTTAGGACGACACGGCAAACACAAGGTGGTCTGGCTTGGTATCGGAGAGCGACGGTATGTTTACCCGCGTGGAGAGAGCCTGTTTTCAAGTCAATTAAACAACCGTTCTCGGTTAGAAAGTCAGCTCCTAGCAAACAGTCTTGGGTTACTCCTTCAGTAATCAAAGTATTTTGCATCACATCCAGACCGCCTACCCGAAATCTCACTTGAGCTGACACCAGTATCTTTAATGGCTCTCCATTCGCGACGACGACGGCTTGATGGACTGGCTGTAATTGCTCCCGTGTCGTATGCCCACTTCTTTCCCACAATTGACGATGGACCAAAGTGACTGCAGATCCTGTATCAACCAACATTGGGGTTTCTGCGTTGTTCAGTAAACCACTCACGAAGACTGCTGATTGTGTTGCGGCGCTAACGTTGACAGGAAATTTGTTTTGGGGACCTAACGGTTGTACCGCTGACGCCCGGTCCGCGGCGGCAGGTGACTCTCGTTTCCCGACGGCCTATCTTGGGTAATGTTGGAGTTCCACTCTGGACACGAGTTTCGCATGTGCCCCAGTTGACCACAGCTCCAACACGTTATTGGGCTTGATCTCCGTCCTCTCCGTCCTCCGGTTTCCGTAGGTGTCGGTGCGTTGAGTTTCTCAATGAGCCGCGTTAGTACTTCGGTGTTAGCGCGAAGGGCGGCGGCCATTTCGCTTGTGTTGCCTTTCTTGACTGCTTCGAATCTATCATCGATGCTTGTTTGTCGGTCTCCCACGGCGTGAACTCTGGCGCTTAAGCTGTCATCACCTATCGAGCGTTGGTCTCCCACGGCGTGAACTTTGGCTGTCGTTCCTTTTCGCATTTTCTGGTGCGTTTTATGCACTGCCGTAAGTCGTCTCGCAAGTTTAACAGCATCATCCAAACTCGAGGGGGAGTCAACGAGGAGGCGTTCTTGCGTTTTCGCGTCTTGTATCCCTGCAATAAATTGGTCTCGAGCTAATTCGTCTTGATGTTTGGGTTCCAATCCACGGTGGCCTCATTTTGCTAGGTCAAGTAAAATACCCGCAAAAGTTTCTAATGTTTCTCCTGGTTCTTGTTTACGTTGGTTGAGCTTGAATTTTAATTCGGGCTCTGTTGCTTTCGACGCGAAGCGATTCAGGAGTTTTGCTTTGACTTCGTCATAACTATTTTTTTCGATATCTAGCCCGAGCTGATCGATTGCTTGGAACGCGTTGTCGTCGAGCGATAAATCAACGGCACCTGCCTTGGAGTCTTTTGGAATTCTCACACATTTCGCGTAAGTTTGCCAGCGCTTTAACCAAAGCTCAAAATTACAACCCATTGTAAATGGTTTTGGAGCTCGGATACCGCCAACCGCGAGCTTCGTTTCTGGTACGGCCACCTCTTGCTGTTCGGTTTCGTTGTTCGGATCCATTTCTATCGACAATCAAAATAAACCGGTGTAGATCCCACCGCTGCCACCAATGTTGGTCCAGAACACACAAGAGTACTAGAATTTCTAAGTTTTAATCAACATTCGTGCGGTCACAGTCTCATCTCGTCTGACGTTATCTGTTTTAATCACACTCTCTCAAATCAATCATACGTCATAATCCATTCCTAGTATTATTATTTAATATATAATTACATCAATTAACTGTACCATATACGTTACATAATGAACTAATTGTCCAATAGCAACGTTTAAGTTCAATCACTCAACCGTGCTATTTAAACATTAATAAACCTAAAACAAAGGATGTGCACGGTGTAAGGTACGGTTCAACATAAAATCACAGCTCAGTATAGGCGCTTTGAAGTTTGCCGAGTTTCCAGACCATATCTCGATTGACTATGTCACAATACTGCAAAGTTTCTGGCTTTGCACTAAAAGCGAAATACCGAACATGTCCAAATCATAATAGCGGCCGCTATTTTGAAATTCTTTTTCGCATGTAGCTATTATAATCTGTCTTCTCCGAATGTTTCCTCGAGAAATAAACCACTGTAGAAGCTATCAAATACACTGGAAGAAAGATAATTCATCTGGCTACAACATACGTGAAAAACGTCCCGTCCCGGCAAAGGTCCCGTCCCGCCTCCAATGTAAACAGCACCTAAGAAAACTCTACTTGGCCCAGCTGGGATTCGAACCAGCGACCTTTGGTTTACTAGTCCGATGGTCAAGTTGGGAGCTGAAGGTCGAATGATAGTATGAAGACTGTTATCTAGATATTGAAGAAACTAGTCTGTTTCAAAATATCAAATAGCCTAAGTACTATCATTCGAACTTCAGCTCCCAACTTGACCTGTAGCTCAGTTGGTAGATCATCGGACTAGTAAACCGAAGGTCACGGGTTCAAATCCAAGCTGGGCCAAGTAGACTTTTCTCTACCTGCCCAGTATGTGATAAGTATTGTTTAAAACATGAACAGCGCTGTTTTATCAAATTTAAAAATCCAACCACACAGATTCTATACCATTAGTATTCTTTCCAGTGATATTGAAAAGATATAAAACTATGGACATGCTACTGATTTCCTTTGTGTTTTGCTCGTGAATTATTAATGAGTGTTTAACACTTGAAACATATGTATATATAGTACAAATTTTATTAAAATTACCTTTTAACTACTCAAATTATTCACAGGCAATAAAAATTTCTGTGGCAGTATCTTCATTCAAATTAGAGAAATTCATGATCATCTTATTCTCCAGGGCTGATATTTGTTCCTAGGAAAACAAACTAATGTACAAGTTTTCGATGATATATTTTTTAAAAAAACTTGAAAAATATTCGTTGCATTAACCTTCGATGTGGAGGTGTTGGTGTGATCAGATGCGTCGTAGAGAAAAGCTAGATATTCCTGCCTGAGCTGGTCAAAAATGGCTCCTTTATTGTTTTACTGTGTCTAACACCAGATGATTTTACTCATCAAAGAGAGAACCCTCAGACATCCTAGGCAGCAATGAGTTAACAAGTGATTAACCCATTCCTGCCTGAGCTGACCAAAAATGGTTCCTTTATTGTTTTACTCTGTCTAACACCAGGTGATTTTACTCATCAAAGAGAGAACCCTCAGACATCATAGGCAGCAATGAGTTAACAAGTGATTAACCCATTCCTGCCTGAGCTGACCAAAAATGGTTCCTTTATTGTTTTACTCTGTCTAACACCGGTTCAGTGATTTATTATAGAAAAAAAATTCTTATATTTTTGATTAGCAAATTCTATCTAATCTCCGAACAATTCGATCTATTAAGAAAAGTTCTGATCTGAACTAGGAAAAATTGAAATCGGACAGTTAGGGAAACGTTATCAAAAAATCAACATCGTTATGCATCAGTCAATTCCAGCATTGCCCCCCCCCCCTCCCCCAGACAATGCCAGGCATTTGCAGTTTTTTCTTGTGTGGGGGTGGGGCATTTGTTCTCTCAGTATTTCCCCAGGGCCGGGCATTAGTCTTTCCCTGGGCATTGGGCCGGGCATTTGTCATGACCAAAGAGGATGTAAATTAAGTAAATTACCATAAGTTATGTTAATGTATAATCTGTTAATTTATGAAATGAGTTTTATCCTGACTCAGTAGGTTTATTATTTTAGTTTTTTCACACTTTACGAGCAGTTTAGGAGTTTGTAAAAGTACTGCAAACACTCCTCTAATACATTTCATATTGAACACTTCTTGTTTTGTTTACTTTTATTGTCAATATATCCTATTATAAAACGGCAATAAATTTGAGTTGTGAAGAGTTGCATTTTGTGCATACGGTACTGTAACAATACTGTAATTATATTAATAGTTGTGCTACAATAGAGAAAATTGAACACAAAACAGAAGTTAAAAACATGCACCTTGCATCTGAATCATAGATGGTCTGAATCTATTAAAGACCTTCAACATGCTAGGATTTTCCTTATATTTAATTTCCTGATGACTTCACAAGTCAAACTGACCCTGGGGCAGGGCACAGGCTCAGACTGGCCTATCTGGCATTGTGCCATGGCACATGGGCCCTTCTGGGACATCAAAATGGGCCCCTGACCAGACACACCCATAAAATATCAAATTGGAAGCATTGAAGCAATTACTGAATTCCGCATTTGTAAAATTAGTGATAAGGAAAATACTCAAAATAGTTTGCAACAGACCAACAGTAACACTTTGGAAGCAGTGGTGATTTGTTCTATAGAAGATGATTTACTGAAGGCTGTTGATAACGAGGCAGTGTATCGAAAACTTGCATCAAAGTCCTCAGAAATGGAACAGTTTCTTATGTTCTGAAATGTTAAAAATGTTTTGTTCTAAATGTTGAAAAGTCCTGAAATCTGTTGTATTTTGTGTAAATTGTGTGTTTTATATGACGTTTTAATGTTTTATAATCTCTGGAATTCTATAAAATCTTCCCCCAAAACGCAGGAAATGCCATTTCAGAGACTCTAGATTTCAAAATTTTCCAGGGAGGCTTGCCCCCGGGTGGCCCCCCTCGGAGGCTTCTCGAATTGTCCCCCTAGGCCTGGGCCCCCTCACAGCTGAAATGGCAAGGTCCCTAAATTGGGCCCAGTCCGAGCCCGGCAGGCCATTTGTTATCCATTTTTTTGCCCCGGGTGGGGCATTGTAGCGTCTTTTTCACCCAACCCCAGGGCATTTACATTTAAAACATTTAAAAAAAGCAAATGCCCGGGGGTCAGCCTGGGGGGGGGGGGGGGGTGTGTGGATGGGCAACGTTGGAATTGACTGATGCTTTACACATGTTGAAATTTACATACAAAACCCTACACATGACAGTATAGTACATTAAAATCTACACGATTTTCGCGTAAAGTTGGGGCGGAACCCCATATTAAATGGCGCTATTTTATAGTTAAGGTATACAGCAGCCACACAGGTATGAGGTATATCCTAGAAGAATATTATAGAAATCTCTACCTTTGAAAAGGACATTCTTGGCCTAAATTCACAGCACACTCGAGTCTTCGCAGTCCGCCATCTTCGCCCAGCCAAACTGTATTTAATAGTTCATGAGGTACGACCAGTGCTTCCACTTGGCTAAAGCAAAATTTCCTTTTTTTATCCTTCTTTTTAGCAAAATTTCCTTCCCAAAATCTGAAATTTCCTTCCAGTTTTCCCTCCAAAATCTCTTTTAAATCCTTCTTCTAATTATTAAAATTTGGATCGTACACTTCACCAGTAAGCTTTCGAATGGCTCGACGATCGAAATTGCATGACGAGCTTGATTCTCGACTCGAGTCAATCCAATCTCGTCCCCAATCATTTATCAATCTTTGCATGATTAGAAATTACAAACATTGAGCCTGCGCTATTTGTGTAGCAGTCTTTCGCTTAAAACCCTATTTAACCCCACGCATCCCCGGGGATCATATATTACTACCCGTGTTTTTAATTTATACACGTTTTTGAACGCGAAAATAAAAAATAAGCAGTTTAATTACTGAAAAAGTTTGAATTTCAAAATTTCCTTCCATTTTCCTTCCATATGACCAAATTTCCTTCCAATTTCCTTCCAAATTTTATTTCCTTTTTTTCCCTTCCCAATGCCAAAATTTCCTTTTGGAAGGAAATTTCCTTCCAAGTGGAAGCAGTGGACTGATGACGAAGGTATTCGGGAAATACTCGGAAACCACTCGGAAATTTAGTTAACTTTCAAAATTAGATAAAAGATTCTAAACCTTACTATTAGTATTAAAATAGTTTCTTTAGACTCCATTAAAGAAATTATATTACAGAATTTTAAAGAAAATAAGGTTAAAAAAGTTTAAAGTCCAACGTCGGGTTATCTTCGGGAAAAGCCGAGTATATGTAATGACGTCATCATTACCGATGTCTGTCCGATCCCGTGTTTCCAGTATGAGGCGCCGTGTGTTGCAAAATTCATACTTTTGGTGTAAGTGGTACTGAGATGCTCACAACATGTGTTGAAATAAACAAAGTAGCCATCGCACATCACATGAAATGCACACATACATCAGAGTCGGACTGGCTTCGTATTAGGGGCGGTGCCACCAGGGAGAAGGGCGCAGTTAAGAAAATAAATTAATAAATAATGACATTGGCCTACTAAGGTGCATCACAGACAAATTTGCCCACAAGCCTCTGTAAATCTTAGTATAGTTAGCGTGCAAAATCTCAGTATACTTCGCGTGCAAAATCTTAGTATACTTAGCGTGCAAAATCTCAGTATACCTAGCGTGCAAAATCTCAGTATACTTAGAGTGCAAAATCTCAGTATACTTCGCGTGCAAAATCTCAGTATACTTAGCGTGCGAAATCTCAGTATACTTAGCGTGCGAAATCTCAGTATACTTAGCGTGCAAAATCTCAGTATACTTAGCGTGCAAAATCTCAGTATAGTTAGCGTGCAAAATCTCAGTATACTTAGCGTGCAAAATCTCAGTATACTTAGCGTGCAAAATCTCAGTATAGTTAGCGTGCAAAATCTCAGTATACTTAGCGTGCAAAATCTCAGTATACTTAGCGTGCAAAATCTCAGTATACTTAGCGTGCAAAATCTCAGTATAGTTAGCGTGCAAAATCTCAGTATACTTCGCGTGCAAAATCTCAGTATACTTCGCGTGCAAAATCTCAGTATACTTCGCGTGCAAATCTCAGTATACTTAGCGTGCAAAATCTCAGTATACTTAGCGTGCAAAATCTCAGCATACTTAGCGTGCGAAATCTCAGCATACTTTTCAAATATTTGAGTTGAGGTATACTTCATGTAAACCAAAACAAATAAACACAAGGGTCAAAGACATGTGGTAGGTACTTCATGTATGCCTATTATAAGGCTTTGACATATCATATCCTCAGAGGTGCTTTAGACTGCTTTTAAAGTGAATTACACTGCTTTAGAGTGCTTTAGACTGCTTTAGAGTGCTTTAGAGTGCTTTAGACTGCTTTAGACTGCTTTAGAGTGCTTTAGAGTGCTTTAGAGTGCTTTAGAGTGCTTTAGAGTGCTTTAGAGTGCTTTAGAGTGCTTTAGAGTGCTTTAGAGTGCTTTAGAGTGCTTTAGAGTGCTTTAGACTGCTTTAGACTGCTTTAGACTGCTTTAGACTGCTTTAGACTGCTTTAGACTGCTTTAGACTGCTTTAGACTGCTTTAGACTGCTATAGACTGCTTTAGACTGCTTTAGACTGCTTTAGCGTGCTTTAGAGTGCTTTAGACTGCTTTAGAGTGAATTAGACTGCTTTAGAGTGAATTAGACTGCTTTAGACTGCTTTAGAGTGCTTTAGACTGCTTTAGCGTGCTTTAGACTGCTTTAGAGTGCTTTAGAGTGAATTAGACTGCTTTAGAGTGCTTTAGACTGCTTTAGAGTGCTTTAGACTGCTTTAGAGTGCTTTAGAGTGCTTTAGAGTGCTTTAGACTGCTTTAGACTGCTTTAGACTGCTTTAGACCGCTTTAGACTGCTTTAGAGTGCTTTAGAGTGCTTTAGACTGCTTTAGAGTGCTTTAGACTGCTTTAGAGTGCTTTAGACTGCTTTAGACTGCTTTAGACTGCTTTAGCGTGCTTTAGACTGCTTCAGACTGCTTTAGAGTGAATTAGACTGCTTTAGAGTGAATTAGACTGCTTTAGACTGCTTTAGAGTGCTTTAGAGTGCTTTAGACTGCTTTAGCGTGCTTTAGACTGCTTTAGAGTGCTTTAGACTGCTTTAGAGTGAATTAGACTGCTTTAGAGTGCTTTAGACTGCTTTAGAGTGCTTTAGAGTGCTTTAGAGTGAATTAGACTGCTTTAGAGTGCTTTAGACTGCTTTAGAGTGCTTTAGACTGCTTTATAGTGTTTTAGACTGCTTTAGCGTGCTTTAGACTGCTTTAGACTGCTTTAGAGTGAATTAGACTGCTTTAGAGTGAATTAGACTGCTTTAGACTACTTTAGAGTGCTTTAGACTGCTTTAGCGTGCTTTAGACTGCTTTAGAGTGCTTTAGACTGCTTTAGAGTGAATTAGACTGCTTTAGAGTGCTTTAGACTGCTTTAGAGTGCTTTAGAGTGAATTAGACTGCTTTAGAGTGCTTTAGACTGCTTTAGAGTGCTTTAGAGTGAATTAGACTGCTTTAGAGTGCTTTAGACTGCTTTAGACTGCTTTATAGTGCTTTAGACTGATTTAGCGTGCTTTAGACTGCTTTAGACTGCTTTAGAGTGAATTAGACTGCTTTAGCGTGCTTTAGACTGCTTTAGACTGCTTTAGACTGCTTTAGAGTGAATTAGACTGCTTTAGAGTGAATTAGACTGCTTTAGACTGCTTTAGAGTGCTTTAGACTGCTTTAGCGTGCTTTAGACTGCTTTAGAGTGCTTTAGACTGCTCTAGAGTGAATTAGACTGCTTTAGAGTGCTTTAGACTGCTTTAGCGTGCTTTAGACTGCTTTAGAGTGAATTAGACTGCTTTAGAGTGAATTAGACTGCTTTAGACTGCTTTAGAGTGCTTTAGACTGCTTTAGACTGCTTTAGCGTGCTTTAGACTGCTTTAGAGTGCTTTAGACTGCTTTAGAGTGAATTAGACTGCTTTAGAGTGCTTTAGAGTGCTTTAGAGTGCTTTAGAGTGAATTAGACTGCTTTAGAGTGCTTTAGACTGCTTTATAGTGCTTTAGACTGCTTTAGCGTGCTTTAGACTGCTTCAGACTGCTTTAGAGTGAATTAGACTGCTTTAGAGTGAATTAGACTGCTTTAGACTGCTTTAGAGTGCTTTAGACTGCTTTAGCGTGCTTTAGACTGCTTTAGGGTGTTTTAGACTGCTTTAGAGTGAATTAGACTGCTTTAGAGTGCTTTAGAGTGCTTTAGACTGCTTTAGAGTGCTTTAGACTGCTTTAGACTGCTTTAGAGTGAATTAGACTGCTTTAGAGTGAATTAGACTGCTTTAGACTGCTTTAGAGTGCTTTAGACTGCTTTAGAGTGCTTTAGACTGCTTTAGCGTGCTTTAGACTGCTTTAGAGTGCTTTAGACTGCTTTAGAGTGAATTAGACTGCTTTAGAGTGCTTTAAACTGCTTTAGCGTGCTTTAGACTGCTTTAGACTGCTTTAGACTGCTTTAGACTGCTTTAGACTGCTTTAGACTGCTTTAGACTGCTTTAGACTGCTTTAGACTGCTTTAGACTGCTTTAGAGTGCTTTAGACTGCTTTAGACTGCTTTAGACTGCTTTAGACTGCTTTAGACTGCTTTAGACTGCTTTAGACTGCTTTAGACTGCTTTAGACTGCTTTAGAGTGCTTTAGACTGCTTTAGAGTGCTTTAGAGTGCTTTAGACTGCTTTAGCGTGCTTTAGACTGCTTTAGGGTGTTTTAGACTGCTTTAGAGTGAATTAGACTGCTTTAGACTGCTTTAGAGTGCTTTAGACTGCTTTAGAGTGAATTAGACTGCTTTAGAGTGCTTTAGACTGCTTTAGAGTGCTTTAGAGTGAATTAGACTGCTTTAGAGTGCTTTAGACTGCTTTAGACTGCTTTATAGTGCTTTAGACTGATTTAGCGTGCTTTAGACTGCTTTAGACTGCTTTAGAGTGAATTAGACTGCTTTAGCGTGCTTTAGACTGCTTTAGACTGCTTTAGACTGCTTTAGAGTGAATTAGACTGCTTTAGAGTGAATTAGACTGCTTTAGACTGCTTTAGAGTGCTTTAGACTGCTTTAGCGTGCTTTAGACTGCTTTAGAGTGCTTTAGACTGCTCTAGAGTGAATTAGACTGCTTTAGAGTGCTTTAGACTGCTTTAGCGTGCTTTAGACTGCTTTAGAGTGAATTAGACTGCTTTAGAGTGAATTAGACTGCTTTAGACTGCTTTAGAGTGCTTTAGACTGCTTTAGACTGCTTTAGCGTGCTTTAGACTGCTTTAGAGTGCTTTAGAGTGCTTTAGAGTGCTTTAGAGTGAATTAGACTGCTTTAGAGTGCTTTAGACTGCTTTATAGTGCTTTAGACTGCTTTAGCGTGCTTTAGACTGCTTCAGACTGCTTTAGAGTGAATTAGACTGCTTTAGAGTGAATTAGACTGCTTTAGACTGCTTTAGAGTGCTTTAGACTGCTTTAGCGTGCTTTAGACTGCTTTAGGGTGTTTTAGACTGCTTTAGAGTGAATTAGACTGCTTTAGAGTGCTTTAGAGTGCTTTAGACTGCTTTAGAGTGCTTTAGACTGCTTTAGACTGCTTTAGAGTGAATTAGACTGCTTTAGAGTGAATTAGACTGCTTTAGACTGCTTTAGAGTGCTTTAGACTGCTTTAGAGTGCTTTAGACTGCTTTAGCGTGCTTTAGACTGCTTTAGAGTGCTTTAGACTGCTTTAGAGTGAATTAGACTGCTTTAGAGTGCTTTAAACTGCTTTAGCGTGCTTTAGACTGCTTTAGACTGCTTTAGACTGCTTTAGACTGCTTTAGACTGCTTTAGACTGCTTTAGACTGCTTTAGACTGCTTTAGAGTGAATTAGACTGCTTTAGAGTGCTTTAAACTGCTTTAGCGTGCTTTAGACTGCTTTAGACTGCTTTAGACTGCTTTAGACTGCTTTAGACTGCTTTAGACTGCTTTAGACTGCTTTAGACTGCTTTAGACTGCTTTAGACTGCTTTAGAGTGCTTTAGACTGCTTTAGACTGCTTTAGACTGCTTTAGACTGCTTTAGACTGCTTTAGACTGCTTTAGACTGCTTTAGACTGCTTTAGAGTGCTTTAGACTGCTTTAGACTGCTTTAGACTGCTTTAGACTGCTTTAGACTTCTTTAGACTGCTTTAGACTGCTTTAGACTGCTTTAGAGCAACAAGGAGATTGTTGCGTGTAACATGTTATTAAATTTGTGGATACTTTTAACAAAATTGTATTGCGGCATCATTTTGGGCTATAAAAATAGTCGTTAAAAATTCTCCCGGATAACAATTTTTTCGCTAATTCTTTGGGTAAATACGCGAAATTTTTTAATAATTTTAGTCTGCTTCTTGATTTTAGCCTGAAATATCAGATGTCCTTTAAGCTGAGAGAAAAGAATGGCTGACGACAGTAGTAGGGAAGGGGCTGTTCTGGCGCATTTTGGGTTTTAGGGGAATTCCCGTTTTGGGTTTTAGGGGAATTCCCGTTTAGGAAATCTATGAAATTCCCGTTTTGGGATTTCATAGATTGATTATTTTTTTAGATTTCCCATTCCCCCATTTTCCCATTTCTTAATCCCCCACCAATATTTTCTGGCGCATTTTTTCGTTCCGCTGTTCGGTTTTACTTTGTCCCGCTTTACCAATACCCGGTTGTCGTCTTCAACTCCGCTTCGCCCCGCTTTACAGTTTCCCAGTATCCTAGGTATTTCTGGCGCATTTCCGCTTCCGCTATTCTTCGGTGTCCGATTGCTAATGTCCGGATTCCGTCTTCTAGGATGACTCTTTTGTCATCGTTTGCCGAAAGTACTATTTTGTTAATAATAGTATAAATAAAAAATGAGCATACATTATGGTTATGAAACATGTCAATGTAAGCATAAAATAAATTTAAAACAAAAACAGTACAAAACTGTTTTTGACGTTAACATGTTGAAAGCTGTGAAATCTGGTCAAGCCGATAAAGGTGTTAGAGTTGGAAGAGTGCAAGACAACGAATATTCACTTTTTCAAAGTGTGTACAACAGAGGGCCAATACCCGGATTAGATTTTATACAAAATACCAGAAAGTGTTTTATGATATTTAAATGTCCGGAAATGGTTAGTTTATCGTGGTGCGTGTTATTGGCGACACCAACAATTCCGGTTTGTGGGCGTACATTGTTGGCAACGATAATGGTGGATTTGATAAATTCATTGGATATAAAACTGGAACAACAAACCAACTTTCATATGGCGGAGGTTTTCCAACCAAGGAGTACAACTGTACAATTCAAAGTGATGTTAATATTTTTGAAAAACATATAATTTCATGTCATTGGCTATTAAGCGGAAGTTGTGTATACATTAATGGAGTAAAGTCAGCGGATTCAGATTTTTATGCAAATCCAAAAACCATTGGTGAAACATGTTGCACAATATTTGTGAACGATAGGTTTACAGGAACCACAGGACCGCTATCGAAACCTTTTACAGGAGAGATTTACGATATTAAGGTAATTAGCGGATTTTTAAAAACAGATGATATAGTTAGTATAAACAAAAAAATAATGGGTGAACATAAAATTTTACAAGCAGATGAAATTTCTGCTTAATTAAGAAACAGAATTCCTAAGATTTTTTCTTAGGAATTTTTACTCCTTTACCTACCAATGAAATATATTTCTATCAATAGTTGTTGTACCACAAAAACTTCTTTTTCTAGGTCTACGTTGATGATGTTCAAACATAAGTTCAGTGATATAGAGACCGGGTTCAGTACCATTAGGACCCTGAAAGATCATTTCATTTATAAGCATTTTAAATGTTAACCTTAATGCTAAGGAAAGTCCTACGCGTTGTGGATGTTGTTGAAGTGTTTCTATAAAGGCATACAACCTTTCAAGTAGCTTAGGTGTAATGAAAAGGGTAGTACACTTTTTAAAATTTCTTAGAGCCGGCATTTTCTTTTGTAGTATTAGATCTTGAAATGTAGTAACTGTTTTATCCATTAGGTTCATATCCCTTTTATTATATAGTAATGAAAGAGATATTTTTTGTTAATGTGTAAGGGGGACACATTTTGAGGGGACACATTTTGAGGGGACACATTTTAAGGGGACACATTTTAACTTATAAGTGCAACAAATTGAATAGATGTCATTTTAACCAATAAAAGAGAGTAGTATGAATAACAAAACATTAAAAGAAAAAATTCAACCAAACCCAGTTGAGAAACGGGAGAAAGAAAGATTGAAGAAGCAATTACAGCGAGCTAAAAAGAAAGCTCAAGCTCTACCAAAACCAGCAACAAACCCAGTTGAAAAACGGGAGAAAGAAAGATTGAAGAAGCAAAAACAGCGTGCAAAAAAGAAAGCTCAGACCAAGCCGATTAAAGCACACCAACAAAGCGAGGCAGTGGAGATTCAAGCGCAGCGGTGTACCCACAAACTAACGCGTGGAAAGCGTGTTGGTATGAACTGTGAAAGAAGGTGTAAGGGTGAGAACACGCTTTGCAACTATCACGACACAACAATTAATTTATGTTTATCTCAGCTAAAGAAAGGAAAAGGTTTCTGCAAAAGGAAATGCTATGCAGCTAAAAAACACTGTTTAAGTCATGAACCAAAGCCAATTATTTTTCGTAAAAATTCCAATGTTGTTGCATACCCAATTAGCTACCGAAAGAAGTACAATGAGCAGAAACCTGTCCTTCCATTCACAAAATACGAACAAGAAGGAATAAACAAATTAGAGAAGCAGTGGAATGAACTAAAAGAGGAGAAAGGTATTAACAGTAGAGCTGCGAAGAAAGCTGAAAGGTTTCTTCGAAAATATCAATCTTTCCCAGCAAGGTTTATTGTCTCTGAATTTGATAAATACTCAGATTTGGAGGTGAAAACAATAGTAACCCCTATTAACACCCCACGGTTTCTTTCAGAAGAAAAGTATGAAAAACATTTAGAAAAGAAAGAAAAAAATTTAATTGAAAAGAGAACGGACGAACTAAAATGGTGGCGTAAAAAAGGAAAAATTTCCTTATATGAATTTAAAATGGGGGTGGAAGAAATTAAACAAGACTGGATTGATGAAAAAAGAGCAGCAAGACAAAAAATTATAGACAAGGAAAGAGCAGCAAGACAAAAAATTATAGACAAGGAAAGTGCAGCGAGAAAAAAAATTAGAGATGAGGAGGAAGCAGAGGAAAAATTGGCTAAGGAAAAACGTATTGGTAACTTAATCAGCGCAGAAGAGAAAATATTACGAGACCCAAACACAAATGCGTTTGGATTAACTCCAGATGAGAACCACGCTTTAATAGGTATGCTTGAGAAGGAAATTTTAAAATTAAGATGTTCTATGTTTTAAAAAAAACAACATTTTTTACTTTGAATAAAAGAGATATGAATGATACATTAAACTTTTACTTATCCCAACTTTCGGTAAAGCGTGCTGAAATTTATTCGGAATCCTGGTACACAGTTGGTTGTACTATACACAACTGCACTAATGGAAGCAAAGAAGGACACGAAATTTGGCACCGTTTTTCCCAACAACACGAAAAATACAACAAAGAAGTTTGCGATAAAAAATGGGAATACTTTAAAAAACACGTTAAATTTTACACAATAAGATCGCTTGTTCCACTTATCTACGAAGACGGAGGAACAACATACAACCCTTGTAAAAGTCAAATAGTAGAAGATGAAAACGTGAGGAATTTTGTGTATGACATCATTGTTCCAAAACTTTCAATACGAAGAATGAGGAATAGAGTAGCACTTAACAATCTTTGTTCTGCAATATACACAATGTCGGAAGGAAAAGATGAAAAAGCACTAACAAAGATTTGTAAGCGGATTAAAGACAGAGATTTAAAAAACACCTTCACCTTAACATGGAAACACAAACATTTTAGGTTTAGCTGTGACATCAATAGTATTATTAGCTGGCACAACCATGATGAAAAAGAAAAAAAAATATCCAAGAGCAACAAACATAAAACCATATTTCAAAAGCAATCCAAACTGGTTAGAACAAACTACTAACTACTTAAAATCTTTCGACAGTGCGGGATATATTCCAAGGTATTTTAAGGTAAGTGCGGAAGAGCGGGAGAATTTAAAATTGGTCATGGCAAAACGTAATCATGCAAAATTGCTCGCTTCTTTGTTTTAAAAAAAAATATGTATATAATAAAAGAGATATGTTAGTTAATGACAATTTTGAGTTTGCAACAGAATGTGAAATTAAAAGCAAAACATGGTTTGATATTGGGAAACTTATTTTTAAGCTTTCAAAAGGAAGTATTGAAGGTTATAGACTTTGGGTAATGTATAGCAAAATGGATCAAAGAAATTTCGATGAATTTTATTGCAGAGAATACTGGGATTATTTAATTGCCTACGCTTATAGTGCATCTGAGATTGAGATGCTATAAACGATTAATTCAAATTTCTATCTAAAAAAGATAGAAATTTTTACGTTTGCGTAGCGGAGTTGCCTGCAACGACTGACAACTGTTTATATTAATTTGTGTAGTAGCCATCCACCACCACCTCCCATCAAACTTACAGCCATAATTTGGTACTTTTTCATTTCTTCTGATGGTTGGTAAAAATCTTCTAACTTTGGAGGTGGTATTTTTCGTTGTTGTAATATTTTATTAAGTTCATTGAATGCTTTGCTGGTATCTCTCATATCACTTTTTGCCTCATTAAGTTCAGCTCTTAGTTCATCTTCTCTATCTTTCCGTTTTCGTTCTTGTTCATAAAATTCTTCTTTGGATTTGCTGAGTTCTTCCATTGCAAGATTATGTCTTTTGGCTTCTTTTTGGTAATCTTCTTTGTTAAATGTTGAGAACAGATATCCTGCAACAGCAAATGCAACTGCATTGAATAGTCCCCCTGCGATCATTGATACCATGTTTATTTATACATTTAAGTTTTTGGGTATGTACCCTGCAGATTGTCCTTTTTTGACTAAAAATCTTCCTGCTGCGACAGCAACAGCTAGTTTTGCGGCCTCCTTTAGACTAGCTGGTGCAGCTAAAGGTTGACCTGCTAAACGCTTGGAAACCATACTTACGGTTACAGCTCCTGCTGTAACTAGCGCGGCATTATATAAATCTTGAATAACTTCCTTTTTGTTATCACCCATTTATTAGTACAAATTTTTTTTACACTTTTTTAACATTATTTTATGATTATTTCTAATAATATATCTCCAACCTCATGACTTGTTGTAAACTTTAGTTCGCTATAGATACCGCTGTCCAGTTTGGTTTCACTATTAATGTTATCATAGTGTGTTACAGTACCCTTCAGTGACTGCGTAGTTGTGATTGGGAGTAACGCAATGGTATTGTCTCGCTGCCCTTGAAAAGATGTTTTTGACATGTTAACAGCATTACACTTAATGTTGATGTACTTTAGTCCGAGATTTACATTAACAGATGTGTTAGAAACGTAAGTAGTGTCTTTTGGAATAATCATTCGTGTTTTGGAAAATCCAAGTATTGGAGCCAGTTTTTCTAGGGAAAGAATTTCTGTTGGGGTAATTTTAATTTTTTGTGAGTAGTGCACTAGCTCTGCACTTGCCTTTACTTCCTTTAGTTTTTCAATGATCATGCTGGCTGTCCAATAACCAGTTTTAAACCATAATTTTTTGGAGCCATTTGCGATAAAAATAGGGTCTGTGATATTATTGAAATCCCAGAACACACTTGCACTTTTTACCGTTATTGTTTCATTTTCGATAACCAGCGGTTCATCAAATTTAACAGTGGTTTCATTTCCACCATCTTTTTTTATAAGAATTCTTAGGAGTCTCATTTATTTTCGTGAAAAAAATCATATGTTTTAATTTACATATGATTTTGCAGTTCAAATTTAACTTGATACTATTTCATGGTTGTATGGATGTTTTAAGTTTATTTCTAATCTACTATACTTTGTTTTTTTTAATGTTTCTTTTATTTTTTTTTCTTCTTCCTTACTAATGTCTAGGTAGTCATCTAAGATAACTTGCATGTCTTTTCTATTCGGATTGTAGAATGAAACTAGTTTAGAAATGTTTTCACGGTATGGTTTTGCAATAGATGTGAGTTGCTGTGTTATTACTATTGTGCTAATATTCATGTGTCTTGCTCCAAACCCAAGTTTGACTAATTCGCTGGTACGGTTTTTTACTGATTGACCGGATGCACAATCATCTAGAATAATTAGTGACGGACTGCCCTTACAAAAGTCAACCACATATTTTAGATAGTCTTCTGTTTGATCTTGATTACGGGGAATAACAAAGAAGTTTGGATCATTTGTATGACTCCATTTTAAATATGTTTTGTTCCACTCAAATGTTGGACAGATTAAAAAGATGTTTTCAAACTGTTTTGTATACTTTTCTTCCAACATTTTAAGTAAATAATAAGTTTTTCCACAGCTTGTCATTCCAACTATTATCATGTTAAAAGGATTCATTTATTGGTAAGAACCATATTTTTTTAGTAATTTAATCCTCGGTATTCACCAGCTTGCACTTTTAACACACCATCGGATAGAATGAATACATGACACATGAGATCCTTTGTGGTTGCTTTTTTGGTGATTTCAAGCATGATTCCAGACTGTGTGGAAAGAAGTTTAACACCATTTCCATAAAGATTTTTGTCATCGATGGATCTAAGATCAATAACCAATGCGAACTTGTCCCCAGTGAAGAAGTCCTTTGCTGTAACAGCTCCTGGAGCTTGGTTGAATAGTCTTTCAGCTTCTTCAAAAAGTCTTCGCGTAACTATTCCTTGTGAGTAAACACTGTTAGGAATTCCTTCGATGGTGACTTTAACATTTTCAATGTTTGGGAATACAAACTCTTCACTTCCACCACGAGTTTTGTTGTAAATAACAGAACAACAGCTCGCATACTTTTTCTTGGAAGATTGATGGTTTCGTTGATAAGTGTTGATGTTTTAAGCCATGGGACTGTTTTCATTAGTGTAGCGTGTTCGAAACTTAGTGCCCTACCAACATTGTATCCACTTTCAACCTCATTGACCAGATCTGAGTTGCTGATGGTTTCGTATTCCAGTTCCATGTTTTCCAGCCTGTAACCATCTACAACTTGGTTGTTTTGGGCCTGCATGATTTCAACAGCAGGTGGAAGTGTGATAACATACTGTAGATCATTTGCCATGTTATATGGTGCGTACAGTCCGTGATCCATTAAGATCTTTCCCAAGCGAATTCGCTGCTTTGTTCCATAGACTGCTGCGAAAGCGTCAGCAGTAGCATCATCAGATTTTGAGATTACTTTACGTTGGTTTACACTTGCGATGCCATCTTCTAACATGTTGTCGCGAACGGTTTTGTCCATCCACAGATCCTCATATGTTCCAAGTAAACTTTCTCCTGTGTTATCATATACCTTTTCTCCTGCAAATTTAATTACTAAACTTTTCTGGAGTTGTCTTGCAAGGTTGTTGTTGAACCAGGATTTTGTGTTCTTATTTTTGAAGTCAAAAACAAGAAACATTTTGTCTGGAACTAATGTGGTACCAGGTTTAAGTTTTGGGATTGTAATGTATATTGTTTCTCCGGGATTCGCGGTGTTTGGATTAAATGTAATTACATGACGGGTTCGCTCACCTGTTATTTCGCCTTTTTGAATGCGTTTATAACCAGGTTTTAATTTGGTTTGCCTTTCACTGTTCATTTATTAGTGTAAAAAAAAAAATACTTTTTTTAAATGTTTTTAAGTATTTTTTTTAAATGTTTTTGAGTTTTTTATATATCTTCATCATCAAGGTTATTATACTTTACCTCAGTTGAAGTAGGTTTTGCAACAAATTTTGGTTTATCATTAAAGTCATTTTTAGTGTGTACCTTTTTATCTACCACTTGTTTCTGACTAAATGACTTCCATGCAATGTAGGTTCCAACTACTCCAGTTACAACGCTAATTAGGGATATAGAGGTTGTTAAACTAGGTAGCTGAAAAGAGTTGAAGTCGTTGTTCTGCTGGGATTCAAGTTTCCCTCGTTTTCGCGCTTTAGCTGCTAAACTTATTTCAGCAAGCTTTTTTCCTTGTGCTACTCTTTTTGGGTTTTTAACTTTTTCCTCTGTAATTGGTTTTGTAATGGTTTGTTTCTCTGTTTCCATTTATTAGTAGCATTAATTTTTTTGTTTCATCCTGCTTGCACTTGTTTAAACTAGCTTACATTTTGTTCAAATTTGCTTAACAGCTAGCTTGTAAGCTAGCTTAAACTAGCTTACATTTTGTTTAAATTTGCTTAACAGCTAGCTTAACAACTAGCTGTAATTTGCTCGTGAGCTAGCTGTAATTTGCTCGTGAGCTAGCTGTAATTTGCTCGTGAGCTAGCTGTAATTTGCTCGTGAGCTAGCTGTAAAAAACAAAACAAAACAAAAACACACTATAATAAAAGGATGAATAACAAAGTTATTACCAAACATGAAGGTTTTACCAAGTTTTCTGACTTAATGAAACAGATTAATATGGCAGAAAAAGATGAGTTTGAAAATTACGAATCCGAATTTGACTTCAATCATTGTGATCATATTATATCAGAAATTGATGGTTTGTTAATGTGCATTACATGTGGTGAAGTTTTTGAACAGCTTTTTGAACAAAGTCAAAGTGGAGATAATCATTTTATGAAAGAACACACTTTGTTTGAAAACTTAAATTCAAAAAGAGTAAAGACTTTTAACAAAAAGATGAGTGAATTGTTCCCAAATGTTGACATACCAAATGGGGATGTAATGATAATAGATATGGAGAGAAGGTTTGACCGGCTAAAAGGAAATAACGGATCATTTCCAAATATGAAGGCTGTTATTCATTTCATACTTAATAAGTGTGAATTGACAGACCTTGCTGACACGATTACTCTCCCAAAAAGTGGAAGATCGCAAAAGCTATTAGAAAAACTTTTTGAAGATGAGAAAAACACCAGCGAGTGTTGACCCAAAAACCAATGGTAAAACTACTTCTGACTTTGATTGATCATAATCTTCTATGTTGGCTACCCTGCCTTTGGTCCGCGAATTAACTGGAATTTTTTGTGGTTTTACAGGATATTCTAATTGTGGTTCACTACGCTCCGCTTCGCTTTGTTGTAAGTTAACTTTGACCTTGTTAATATTTACATTATTACCAAATGTCATTTTCTTTGTTGCAAGAGTAAGAATGTTGTTAAAGCCGCTTACTGGATTAATAAGAATCCTCATATCTGATGGTATTAAAATTAATCCTGGTGAAATGGCAAAATTTAGTATAACATTTGTACTTTTAATTGCCGTTCTCATGTTTGAGATAGCTACCGTTGTATCATCTTGGGATATTGTGTCCTTCATAAGTTTTGTAAAAACATCTTGCGTTTGAGTTCTTTTTGCACCTTGATCTATGATACTCCATCTGGTTCTTGCTTGAGATCCTAAAATACTGTAAACATAGCTTTCTATGGATTGTTGAAATAGTTTTTGACCTAAAGGAGTTATTCCTTCTGAACTTTTAGGTATGAAAAGTAGAAAGTCGTTATCACTTTTTGGTTTTCCGCCCATATATTTTTCATATTTTATGTTTGCACGTAATTAATATAATTGGTATGATCTTTTACATACCTCATATTTTTTATAATGTAACCTAGGTTTTCTTGTTGTTCTAAAAAATTTTCAAGTTTCATGGTTGTATCACTATATTGTGTTCTCCATATTTTCCTAACTGGTGTTTGACTTTGTAGTAATTTTAGATGATCTCCTGTCATATACTTATTAAGTTTTGTGGGGACCCTTAAAAATCTTCTTAAATGATAAGCAAGGTGATACTGTGCTATACTTGTAATTATATTTGATCTAGCTCTTGGAATTTTATTTGTTAAATGTTCTGCTGAAATTCCACACAAATTTGTTGCTACATAAGTGGCAGCTATTGCTGTAAAATATGGATTGTTTAAGTAGTCAAATTCCTCTTTCGCATATGGTTTCTTTTCCGTTTCGCTTTTGGTATCGTCGTCAGTAACGGGTTTAACATAAGTTTTGTTTAATTCTTCAAAATGTGCAGTAAACTTTGCTTTTTCAGTTACAAAAATAGATGCAACATCTAAATTTAATGAAAATCCCTCATTGAGTTCAAAATCAGGTAAATCTTGAGTAACGGTCCACTTTTTTGGCCAGTATAAATATTGTGCCCAATCAGGATTGTTTTTAAACGCGGACGATGTAATGTTAAGAGTTGAGGAAAAGTCATTTGGTTTTTTAAAAAGCACCTCCCTAGTATCAACTTTTCCTTTGTTATTAAGCCAAACAGAGAAAATAAACCTGCTTACATCAGCATTTGGATATTTTTCTAAAAACTCTTTACGGAGTTTGGCTTTTTCTAATGGTCCTCCTTTAACCGCACCTTTGTAGTCTTTTTCATATAATGCCTTATGACGTTGTAGTTCTTTTGGCGAGTAAACGTTTGTCATCATTTTATTTACACTCGCACAAAATTTTATTTCGCGCAAATAAAATGGATGCTTTAACACAAAAACCTAACGGTTTTCACCGCGAAAAGCGAAGCGAAGTCGCAGACGACTCTTCGATTTTAACGCTACTTGACCTTGAGTTAAGAAATATATATTACAATCCTGTAACCGGATATCAAAGTGCGGAAAAGCTATATCAAAAGGCGGTTGAACTAGGAGTTGAAGGAGTTACAAGAAAGTTAGTTAAGGAGTGGTTATCGTCGCAAAGTACGTACACTTTACATAAATCGCTAAGAAAACCACGTAAAACGCAAAGAACCTTTGTTAAAAATCTGGCCGATCAGCTCCAGATGGACTTAGTGGATATGGCTAAGTTTAGTTCTGTGAACAAAAAGTTTAACTGGATCTTAACAGGTGTTGAGGTTTTAAGCATATTTGCTTTTACCGTTCCTGTACACAGAAAAAACACAGAAAGTATGGTAGTTGGTGTTGGCGAAATGCTTAAGGAATTTAAACATCACTTTCAAAAATATCCTGAGGTTGTTCAGTTTGATAATGGTAATGAATTTTACAATGTTGGAGTAAGATCCCTTTTAAAATCTCATGACATAGAGTACTTTTCAACACTCTCAGAACGTAAAGCAGCTATTGTAGAAAGATTTAACAGAACCCTTAAAACTAGAATGTGGAAATATTTTACATTCAAACAAACTAAAACTTGGATAGATGTTTTAGGTAAACTAACCAAAAGCTACAACAACACATTCCACTCAACCATCAAAAGAAAACCTAATAGCGTTAATACGGATAATCAGGATGAGGTTTTCAAAACTTTATATGGGTTACCACCGCTAAAGTTTCCAAAGCCAAGATTTAAGGTTGGTGATCATGTAAGGATATACAAATACAAAAAGAACTTTGCAAAGGGGTATGACCCTAACTTTACAAATGAAGTTTTTAAAATAACAGCTGTGTTCCGCGGTGATCCGGTAATGTACAACATTGAGGACAGCGAAGCGGAAAATATTATTGGAAAGTTCTACAATGAAGAGTTAGTCCAAGTCAAGCGAAGCGATAGCGAAGCCAAAGACGAGGTAAGCAAAGTGAACAAAGTTAAACAATAGGAAAATTTTATTTTGTATACAAATAAAATGGAAGGATTTGAACTAGATACTTTTGGTGAAAACAATAACATGGAAAGAATAATGGAAGAAGAAACAAGCTTTTTCGATAACGCCTTTGATGGCTTCGATGATTATGATGACTTCGATGATTATGATGACAACATTGATCTGGATGGTAGAACAGACCTAAGACCATTTAATCCTGATGAGTGGTTGCAAGAAGAAGATGTAAACACAGCAGCGGAAGAAAACGAGGAAGAAAACACAATACAAAACAGGCGTAAGCGATGGGAGACCGCTGAAAGGCGAAGAATTACAAGAACACGAAAAACATTTTTTCGTAACGAGTTTAACCTGGAGGTGGTAATGAGAGATGGACCCGCTTCAAAAAAGTTAATAGACAGAAGTTTAATTTCTGTAAGTGAAAAAACCGGAAAGGTAAATGGTATACTTTACAATGATGTCAAAGTTGTTGTTAAAAAAGGAAATAACTTTGTGCTAAGTAGTAATGAAAAAAATAGAAACACCGTTCAAGAGTATAGTAGCATCATGGAAAAAGCACGACAAGAGCATAGTAAAACAGCAAATGGTGCTATTGAGGAAATTGTTGGTGATCTGCCTGGAACATCTAATGTGAATGGAATTAGAGCGAACATCATTGATAGATTACAAGACGAAATATCAATAAGTAGTGATGCGGTTGACAAAACACAACTTAACGATGAAGAGTTAAGAGAACTTGGTGGAATACTAGCGACAAACAATATAGAAAATTTAGACGCTGTTGACATAGCTGTTGAGTACTGGAGGGACAAATCAGAAGCTGAGGTTGATGTAAGAAAAAAGGCTATATACAAAGACATTTCAGATGTTGCAAAACTAAAAGCTGACGAAATTAGACTAAAAAATAATCTAAAGCCAATTAGCGAAAAAACTTCAGAAATGATTGACAAAGATGATATAACAAATTATGAAAAATTTAAGAAATTTGCAAAAAACAATTTGGGGGTGCTATCAGCAATAGCTATTTCCATTGCCGGTATTGTTACGACAGTAGTTTTGGCTGGAAGAAAAGGTGTTGTTTCAGCTGCAAAAGCAACAGGAGAAATTGCAAAAGCGTTAGCGAAACTAGCAAAGGCTGTATTACCAGTATTGGCTCCGCTGGTAAATATTTTGGCTACTGCGCTAACGTGGGGTGCTAAGGGAATAGCTTGGTTGGCAAAAAATTTGTGGATGTTAGCTGTTGCTTTCGCTTATATTCTTTACAAAAACCGAAAAAAATTTTACACTTGGTAAAATAAATTTTACACTAATAAATGAATGTAGAAGAACCTCAAAATTTAGAGCGAAGCCGAGTCGAAGACGACTTTATACCTAATCCGTCATGTGATAACCTTAGGGATGAGCTAATCCGCTTGTCAGCCGCTAAAAAAATTAAGTATTCAGAAAAGTATATTAAAAAGGCTTCTCAAAGCGCATTAGAAAAAATTAAACAAGATCACCAACGCGAGCAAATGGATAAGATTAACTCTCAACTAACAGAAAGTCTTATTACAAAGTTTTCTGGTTTAATGGAACAGTTAAATATGGTTGAAAATGATGGAACACTTGATAAAGAACTATCATCAAACAAACTTTTATACGATGATGTAAAAACAATGGTGATGAAAGTATCGCCATTCATTCCTATGATCGGATTACTATCCGGCGGACTAATAGTTGCAAAACATATGTGGGACAACACAAATAAAGGTGAACAAGATGAACCTAAGGTACAAAGCGATCAAAGTCCTAGCACAAGTAGCAATAGTGTCAACACTACTAATTCCGATAACAGTGGAACTGATACTACTTAAATACCTACTATTTTAAATAAATTTCCCATTTTTAAATAAAATGGGAAGTTCAAAAAGTAAACCTAAAAAGTCGTCTTCGACTCCGCTTCGCAAAGAAAAACTTAACAAAAACCATAATACAAGAAAAGGTTTTCAGTTCGGTATCAGTTTCGGAAAAGATTCTGAAACAATAGAAGGAAACGTACAAATGGGTTGGACAAATAAAACAGTTAAAAATTACTCTCGTATTCCCGAGTGTACCACTTGTCAACACAATCCGGAATCTCAGAACACATCCCTCGAACCAAATCATCAATCATCATCAGCTCCCCGTCAAACTGAGCCTGATCAAAGTGAACACCTCTCATAAACTCCCTAATTTTATTTAACACTTTTTTATAATTTTTAAAAGCAAATTTGTTTCTGTCTATTGCTTTTGTTAGATTAGCTTTTCGCATATAACCAGCTATCAACAACCCTAAACCTGACATAGATGCTAACAATATTGGATTAACTGTTATACACCCCAACACAGTTCCACCGGTCCCACCAGTTATCAATAATACTTTTAAAAACATAAGAACAGTATCTTTACACCTGCTTTTTCTACACATTTTTCCATAACATTTTGTCAATCTATGGTAGTGTTTATACATTTCTTTAAATCTTTTCATCTCATCTTCAGTTAAATCTTTCGAAACATGATTAAAATCAAATATTTCACGCATTATTATTTATGTTTATAATCAAAAAAAAAAAAATTAGAAAAAAAATTAGAAAAAAAATTAGAAAAAAAAATTAAAAAAAAAATTAGAAAAAAAATTAGAAAAAAACTATATAATAAAGAGAGAAAACTTTTTTAAAAAAATAAAAAAATTAGAAAAAAAAATAGAAAAAAATTAGTAAAAAAAAAATTTAGTAAAAAAAAATTAGTAAAAAAAAATTACTATTTAAAGAAAAAAAGATATATAATAAAAGAAACACAATGACAACATTTACACTTAGACAATTACGACAAAAGGGAAAAGAAAATGGTATTAAAAACACATCCAATATGAACACAAAAACGTTATGTGAATTACTTAGTATTCCACTAGTAAGAAACCAATCTTTTGACACACATAACAAAGACAAAATTACCAAGCCGGTTTGTATTATTTTCGAAAACAAAGACTCGGGTGAAAAAATAGAATTTCCAAGCATATACAATGCGGCAAAACAACTTAATATTAATCCAAGTTGTATCCCTTTTTACATAAAAAAAGGATCAATAATAACGTTTAAGGAAAAAAAATATACAGTTAAACGCAAGTAAAGAAAAGTTCTAATGTTATCTTTTTACATAAAAAAGAAAACATATTTCAGAGGGACACATTTTAAGGGGACACATTTTGGCTTATAAGTACTACAAATCAAATCCACCCCAAAAGCACCAATAAAAGAGAGAGTATGAACAATCAAAGTTTATTAAACTCAAACGTTCCGAATATTTCCACACCTTTACTAGAACCAACAAAGTATAAACCTGAACACCAGGAAACAAAAGTTGGTGACGAAACAGGTGAATGGAATGACTGGTTATTTAACCACGTTCCTAAAACTGTTAAAAGAAATGTATCCTCTGCATTTAACACCATAAAGGAAAATATAATGGGGTTATTTGACAAAAAGGAGGAAGATGTGAAAGGTAAACCAATATTAAAACCGACAATGTATGTACCCGACCATCAGGATACCAAAGCCGGTGAAAGAATGAAAACCTGGAACGAATGGTTAACCAACCATGTTCCCAAAACCGTTAAAAGAAATGTAACCTCTGCATTTAAAGCTATGAAGGAAAGTATAATGGGGTTATTTGGTAAAAAGGAAAATGTAAAACCTGAACTGATCTCCAGTGCCATCAAGAAAAACACAAGCAAGTGGAAAATAGATGGTAGTGGTCACAAAGATCCGCAAGTATTTCTCAACAACACATCCCCAACAGTCGAGTCACTAATCAACAACACAAACAGTGTTGGGAAAAAAGTAAACACTGTTCTCGTCTGTATGATGGTCAGATCCGATCCCAAAACCGGAGAAGACGTGCTAACTATTGCCCACTTCCGTAGTAACACACACAACATAATATCTGAGGAGGATAGCACCACAGAGTACGAAAAAATGCGCAGCAAAATGTTAGAATCGCTCGCAGAGTACCAAAAACTTGGTAGTGGATGGAGAATACATTCCGTAGAGGAGTTAGAAATCTTCATCACAACGTACAAACCACTTAATGGTAAAAGTTACAAACCGCTCCCAAAAGAAATAACAACAAAGAAGGCAATCATAAACATTGAAAACAACGATAACCAATGTTTTAAGTGGGCTGTCACCAGAGCACTAAATCCTGTTAAAAAGGATGCTGAAAGGATCACCAGAATTCTTAAAAAGCAAGCTGAAAAGTTAGACTGGGGTGAAACAGAATTCCCAGTTAAGGTAAAGGATATTGCCAAGTTTGAAAAGGCTAACGAAATTAACGTTAACGTTTTCAGCTACGACGACGAAACCAGAAAAATATACCCCCTAAGACTCAGCAAGCTTGACAGCACGGAGTGTGTAAACCTGTTTCTGTATGACGTGCACTACAGTGTTGTCAAGAACCTAAGTAGATTGGTAAAAACGCAAATCACAAAAAAGTGTGTGAAAAAACATATCTGCACCCGTTGTTTAAATGTGTTCGGCTCTCCAAAGCTGTTAACTCAACATTTAGAACTATGTACCAAACACAACCATCAAACACATGTTTACCCAGAAGAGGGTAGCACAATAAGCTTCAATAGCTATCACAAAATGACAGACATTCCGTTTGTAATCTACGCGGTCATTGAAAGTTTCATTGTACCTATCAACTCTACCGAAAACGATCCTAAAAAAAGCTTTACAATGAAATATCAAAAACACGAGCCAAGTGGATTTTGTTATACCATAAAGTGTTTCGACGAGTCCGTCTACAAAGACAAAACCGTGCTGTACACAATGGAACAGCCTGGAGAGGACATCGGAAAGAAGTTCGTGGAAAGTGTTGAGGAGGACATGCGAGAAATCTACAAGGTGTACAAAAACATCATTCCAATCAAAATGACACCAAACGATGAGAAAAACTTTAAAAGCGCAAAGAATTGTTACGCTTGCGAAAAAGCTCTCGGTAACGATCGTGTAAGAGACCACTGTCACTACACAGGGAAATATAGAGGTGCAGCTCACAACGCGTGCAATCTCAAAATGAAAAACCCAAAGTTCATTCCTGTGTTGTTTCACAACCTAGAAGGATATGATGCACATCTGTTTGTAAAAAGTCTCGGACTTTCAGAGGGCAACATTGGTTGTATTCCCAAAACGGATGAAAAGTACATTTCGTTCAACAAGGAGGTGGTCATGGAAACATTCACAAACAACAAGGGTAAAGAAATCGAGATTAAGTACGGTCTAAGGTTTCTCGATAGTCTAAAGTTTACATTAAGTTCACTAGACAGTCTGGTTGGAAACCTTGGCAACAATCAGTTCAACACATTGGAGAAGGAGATGAGAAAGGATTGCACGCAAGAACAATTGGACTTACTAAAAAGAAAAGGCGTGTTTCCATACGAATTCATGACAGGTTTTGATAAGCTACAGTTTAACGAGCTGCCTAAGAAAGAAAACTTTCATAGCAAGTTAAACAACACTGACATCAGTGATAGTGATTACAAACACGCCCAAGATGTTTGGAAAGCCTTTGGGTGTAAAACCATGAGAGACTACCATAACTTGTACCTAAAATCAGATGTGTTACTACTTGCAGACGTGATGGAAAGTCTTAGGAAGGTGTGTAAACAAAACTATGGATTGGATCCTCTTTGGTACTATACAGCTCCAGGACTCGCGTGGGACGCTGCCCTAAAGTTAACAAAAATTGAGCTTGAACTAATATCAGACCCTGACATGTACCTTATGATCGAACAGGGTATCAGAGGAGGAATCAGTACAATAACAAAAAGATACGCAAAGGCAAACAACGTGTACATGTCAAACTACAATCCAGAAGAGGAAAGTGTTTACATCTCATACCTAGACAAAAACAAACTGTACGGTTACCCAATGGGTGAACCCCTACCTGTCAACAACTTTAAGTGGATGACAAAAAAGGACCTAGATAACTGGGAAACCATAGCAAACGAGGAAGGAAAAGGTTGTATTCTAGAGGTAGATTTAAAATACCCTGATGAGTTGCACGACAAACACAATGAGTATCCGCTCGCAGCTGAAAGAGTTAAAACTGGAAACGTAGAAAAACTTGTACCAAACCTAAACGATAAGAAAAAGTATGTAATACACCATAAGAATCTAAAACAGTATATTGGACTCGGCCTAAAACTAGTAAAAGTACATAGTGGTATAACATTCAACGAAAAACCCTGGCTTAAAAAATATATACAGCTTAACACAAATCTAAGAACTAAGGGAACAACAGACTTTGAGAAAGACTTCTTTAAGCTAATGAATAACAGCGTGTTCGGCAAGACGATGGAAAACATCAGAAACAGGGTCGACGTCAGACTGGTAACCAATGAACACCAGCTAGAAAAGCTAACAAAGAAGCCAAACTTTAAGGGTGTAAACATCTTTACAGAAAACCTTGTGGCAGTACATATGGAAAAAACAACCATAAAGTTAAACAAACCTATATACCTTGGAATGAGTATATTAGATATCAGTAAAACATTAATGTACGACTTTCACTATAACTACATTAAACCCAAGTACGGTAACAATGCACAACTGCTATTCACAGACACCGACAGCCTGTGCTACGAAATCAAAACAAAGGATTTCTACAAGGATATCACAAAAGATGTTCACACACACTTCGACACCAGCAACTTCGACAAAAACCATCCATCAGGTATCCCAACCGGTGTCAACAAAAAGGTTGTGGGAATGATGAAGGACGAAACAGGAGGAAAACAAATAGCTGAGTTTGTGGGATTAAGAAGCAAGTTATACGCCTATAAAATGGACGCTAAGAGTAGCAAAAGTGGTAAGGAGGAAAAGAAATGTAAGGGAGTCAAAAAGGGAGTGGTCGAAAAGGAAATAACGTTCAACGACTACAAAAACTGCCTGTTCACCAAGAAAAACGTATTGAAAGGCATGAATACGTTCAGAAGTAGGCAGCACAACATATACACAGAGCACATTAACAAAATAGCACTTTCGGCAAACGATGACAAAAGAGTCATCCTAGAAGACGGAATCCGGACATTAGCAATCGGACACCGAAGAATAGCGGAAGCGGAAATGCGCCAGAAATACCTAGGATACTGGGAAACTGTAAAGCGGGGCGAAGCGGAGTTGAAGACGACAACCGGGTATTGGTAAAGCGGGACAAAGTAAAACCGAACAGCGGAACGAAAAAATGCGCCAGAAAATATTGGTGGGGGATTAAGAAATGGGAAAATGGGGGAATGGGAAATCTAAAAAAATAATCAATCTATGAAATCCCAAAACGGGAATTTCATAGATTTCCTAAACGGGAATTCCCCTAAAACCCAAAACGGGAATTCCCCTAAAACCCAAAATGCGCCAGAACAGCCCCTTCCCTACTACTGACGACATTTCAGGATAACTTATTTGTTCAAGTAATAAAACAAAATGTTTGCGGTTATACACCATGTTAATTAACGATAAGAATTCGTTGAGCTTTCGTGCCGTAAATGCGGGACTACGTCGTTGTAATTTATTTGACGTGTGCTAACAAATATAACTGATCAACTTCAGTCACGCTCGGATGTAGTTTGTTACTTGAACATATATATATACATCGCCATGCCAAGCTTCAAAATCTTATTATTTGTTCATTTGTACTTTACTTCCGGAACACATGATAATAAAACCTTATCTTTTCTTTAAAAATTTTGTTATGGTTTTAGGCCACCGGTAATTAAAGGTCGGTTTTGATTCATTCGTGTCCGAGGGCTTCTCCAGGGATGAATAAAAACGTTCACTGTATATACTTATATAGAGTGAACGTTTTCGCTATATACTTATCAGAATTATTATTTATTTATAGTAGATTTCATTTACGCGATTAACCAAGGATGTATTTCGTAATTTCTATAGTCTACTCTTTCTGTTCTATCAATTATCTCTGTCTATACGTAATTATGTTGATCAAATATATACATGTAATATCAAAAAATTAGAAAATTGACATAAATTGTAACAAGTATAAACACTATTAAGAATATCTACAATATCTATAATGCATTTTTGCATGTCAGTTTTAGACAAGACTGCATATATAACAAACATTTTAACCGTATTGGCAGTTGCATGCGAGCAAGACACTTCCTGACTGTTGGTAATCGTATGTTTGTAAAACGGCTTTTTTCTGTAGTCGGCTGTTCCCTAAAACTGTTTTCAGTTATATATATATACCGTACTTAAAATAAAATATCTCAAAACAGATTTTCAGAGTCAATTAGCTACCTGTATAAGAGTTTATAACCATTAACGTTTTAATAAAACCGATGGTTTATTTAGTTGTTCAGCAATAATGCTTCGTTTATCTCTTGAATTTCTTTAATATGTATGATTTTCCCGCTCACTTGGGATGGCGATTTCTTTCGTATTGGTTGGTATTTACTGGTATGGCATTGTTTATTTTCGTAATCTGCAATAAAATTATAAAGCTTTGTAGTTTCATTTATGGATGGAGATAAAGATGATGTTGATAGCAAAGATAAAATATGCACTAAAATAAACGTCTCAATATGTGTCCAATTTCCTTGCAAAGGTGTTTGTGCCATTTCTTTTTCCAAATATTCGGAACCTTTTACTCGCTTGTATGGCGAGGGATTCTCCCTTTTCCTCTTTCGAGTTCCTTGCATCGTCGTATGATTTGCTGTATTGCAGATTGTGGACATCCATTGTGCCAGTTGTAGCACTCACACGCGCTTGTGCATTTCAAATTAAACTTCAAACATTTACATTTTGATTTCCTTGCGGCGTCAATGCATGCTTTGTATTGGGGTTGGGTTTTCTTTTTGGCTTTACCACATGAACAACTTATCATGTTTGAAGTAGTTTTCGCAGTAGTCACGCTAAAGCAGTCTAAAGCACTCTAAAGCAGTCTAAAGTACTCTAAAGCACTCTAAAGCAGTCTAATTCACTCTAAAGCAGTCTAAAGCAGTCTAAAGCACTCTAAAGCAGTCTAAAGCAGTCTAACGCACTCTAACGCACTCTGAAGCACTCTAAAGCAGTCTAAAGCAGTCTAAAGCAGTCTAAAGCAGTCTAAAGCAGTCTAAAGCAGTCTAAAGCAGTTTAAAGCAGTCTAAAGCAGTCTAAAGCACTCTAAAGCAGCCTAAAGCACTCTAAAGCACTCTAAAGCACGCTAAAGCAGTCTAAAGCGCTCTAAAGCAGTCTAAAGCAGTCTAAAGTGCGCTAAAGCACGCTAAAGCAGTCTAAAGCACTCTAAAGCAGTCTAAAGCAGTCTAAAGCAGTCTAAAGCAGTCTAAAGCAGTCTAAAGCAGTCTAAAGCACTCTAAAGCACTGTCAAGCAGTCTAAAGCGCTCTAAAGCAGTCTAAAGCAGTCTAAAGCACGCTAAAGCACGCTAAAGCAGTCTAAAGCACTCTAAAGCAGTCTAAAGCAGTCTAAAGCAGTCTAAAGCAGTCTAAAGCAGTCTAAAGCAGTCTAAAGCACTCTAAAGCAGTCTAAAGCAGTCTAAAGCACTCTAAAGCAGTCTAAAGCAGTCTAAAGCACTCTAAAGCAGTCTAAAGCAGTCTAAAGCACTCTAAAGCACTCTAAAGCACTCTAAAGCACTCTAAAGCACTCTAAAGCAGTCTAATTCACTCTAAAGCACTCTAAAGCAGTCTAAAGCACGCTAAAGCAGTCTAAAGCACTCTAAAGCAGTCTAAAGCAGTCTAATTCACTCTAAAGCAGTCTAATTCACTCTAAAGCAGTCTAAAGCAGTCTAAAGCAGTCTAAAGCAGTCTAAAGCAGTCTAAAGCACTCTAAAGCACTCTAAAGCACGCTAAAGCAGTCTAAAGCGCTCTAAAGCAGTCTAAAGCAGTCTAAAGCACGCTAAAGCACGCTAAAGCACTCTAAAGCACTCTAAAGCAGTCTAAAGCAGTCTAAAGCAGTCTCAAGCAGTCTAATTCACTCTAAAGCAGTCTAAAGCAGTCTAAAGCAGTCTAAAGCACGCTAAAGCAGTCTAAAGCACTCTAAAGCACTCTAAAGCAGTCTAAAGCAGTCTAATTCACTCTAAAGCAGTCTAATTCACTCTAAAGCAGTCTAAAGCACTCTAAAGCAGTCTAAAGCAGTCTAAAGCAGTCTAAAGCACTCTAATTCACTTTAAAAGCAGTCTAAAGCACGTCTCAGGACATAATAATATGTCAGGACCTTATAATAGGCATACATGAAGTAGCAACCCAAAGACAACATGGCGGAATTGTTAATATTGTTTTAGTTTTAAGTATTTCTCGTACTTTGTGTATGCTCTCGTGCCCTCTGTGACGATGAAGACGTTTTCGAATACCTTCAAGCTTTAAAGAGATTGTGCGAAGAAGCAGATAGGCTGTGGCTGTCAATGGACATTAATTTGATTGAGCACTTGCATAGGAAACTTCAAGACCACTTAAACGTTCTTGTTTACATTGTGACAAGCTGTATCGATTCTGGTGACCGTGAGCTAGCTGGAATGCTGCAAACGCTATACAATGGCGTCCTTAACCTATTTCAACATTATTCCTCTCTTCTTGAGAGACAGGAGCAATCAGATGAAGAAAGAGCATATCTGTCGAGTGGAGAGAACTGGTAGACGAGGGCGACCAAGGTATGGTCTTTTCTATGAAACTTAATAAACTTTATTAAACCTTAAAGACAACCCGGGTATTTGACCCGTCTTTCCTGCAACATTGATAGTAACATTGCAATTTCTCTTCATGATGCTTCCTCGCAAATTGCTCAAAAGTCCCATTTGAAATGTAGAACTTCACATGTGATGATACAGTATACTCAAAGTTAATTAATTAATCTACTCAAGTTGAACATCACACTGTGTGAATTTTGACATTTGTAGCATTCCACAATTTCTTTCGAACCGTGACCATTCCGGGCTGGTGGAGGGTGTACCTCTATATACTGTAGCCCTCTTTGCTCCACCAACCAACTCGATTTTATGATCAAATTTTGCAGCCAATTTCTGGCCAATTTACCAACAAGTCACGTTTCCCCCTACAAAATCTCCAAATTAATTACCAAACATTACAGTGTTCCTAAAAATGGTGGTGTTGCCAGATCGATCCACTATGATCTAAGTCTAAAATTCATGGCAACATTCTGGGCAATCTTTGATAACTGTTCACCATTCGTTACATGTAG